>CM049405.1:24690000-24715000 GCA_026929865.2 Hyperoplus lanceolatus
GTGGAGGTGAGCTGAAATCTACTCTCATAAATGTACTACGTGCTAAGGTGTCCAGAGTGCTTATCTGTACTTAGATAGTACAACCTCATGTTACCTCACCTGGAGTAAGGCATGTTCCATAGCTCACTATCAGCATCTGGAAGGAATATAAAACCTGGTATAGGTTTCATTTCTAAAATAGCATGCCTCATACTTTAACACTGTGGACTGTAAAACATGGATGCAGTGTTAATTGGTTGAATGTACTATTGTAGAGTTACATGTTCTCTTCCAGCAGTCTGACTTGCCTTCTAGTATAGATTATTTGCAAAATGTTTGATTTGAATGTACTTTACTTTTTTGGCGCCAAACTTATCTACATTTTTCAGTCACACTTTATCTTGAATCTTGGTCAATGGGCGGAATGGCAGTGAAACTTACTGCTCAGCACAGACGACAGACCCCACAGCATGACATGCTACAGAGAAGCTATTCACAGAGACACAGAGGCAGGCATGCAAAGTGTTGGCCTGTTTATTTAGCTTTGGGGTTGGGACACTGCAAGAGAGCTGCTCGGAAATGGCACACATCCACCCGTGCACCTAGGTAAATATACACACAGCGTACGCACACATACACCACGCTATTAACTCTCAACTGCACTGTGCAGTGTTTTAAAAAAAACTGGTGGCCACATAAAGAAGTATCTGTTTTAGTTTAGAGCGTTTCTAATATGCCGTTAGAGAGGTGTACAATGTCAGTAAACTGTGCACACTGCACAGCATGTTTATATTTAACTGCCTGTGATCATTTCTTACTAAAAGGGACCAAAATGATTTAGTATTTTCCAAATAGTGACGTGGTGATGAGTCAGATATTTGTTTTGTTTTATAGACATAGTGTAATACATATACTGTGTTGTGCTACATTTCCAAAAATACATTATAGACATCTTTCCTCACCAGTTGCTATCTAAACCATTTGTAGCTGGTGTCTTAAAACATGGACAAGTGTCCACACAAAAATTAATTAGGATAAGTTTGCTTCTGTTCATGTTGTATTGTCAAAACTTTTGTGTTGTGTTTTTAAGCTAATTAAATCATATGCAAATGTTTTGTTGCAAGGATGCATCATTTTCCTACAAAGTTCATTGTTTGTTGTTGATCTCTATATGTTGAGCCTTCATTATACTTAACAGTAATTTCTCTCCACTGTATTCTTGTTTACTGCAGCTCCACACACTTAGGCATCTGTTGCTTCTCATTCATCCCACTCCTACATCAGTCAATCTAATTGGCAAGTTTGAAAGACAGAGAGGATTATGAGCATTACTGCCACAACCATGAGGATCTCCTGCCACCAACATTAATATGAGGATTCTGTTGTTCTTAGTCCCTGAGACGTATAATCTCAAAGCCTCAGACAGTATGTGGGTGTGTAGAATATGATTATAGGCTTTTATTATGCACCCAAATAGAAGAGAGGGGAGGAGGAGGACTGCCTATGAAGAATGCTAAATGACAGAGGGAACACCAAACAGTATCAATGCCTACAGCAACTAAAAGTGTTAGGAAAATAAACACACACACACACACACACACACACACACACACACACACACACACACACACATCGATATAAATATACAGTATATGTATACAGTATATAACGAATAGAGGCGCTGAATCCACTTCTCAAATGCAGAGATGTCAACCAAGGTGACTTCTAGCTAGGGATAAATCCTTTTATTCTGGTACTAGCTGCTCTTTTCAACCAATGACTCAGTGTAAAAGCACAATGTCATTTTCCCCTAATACCCAAAACAACTAATCATACGCTCCGGAGCAGCGGTGAACTTAGCACTCTCCAGTCTTCTCTGTTGGAACTGGTGTTAAACTGAGCTAAAATGTTTAAACAATAATAATAGAAACGTAATTTCACTAAAACTTCATCAAATAAGGTGACAAAATTTGTGTGTATTTTTGTCGAAAGTAAATACTCTTTTTGAGTATTTATTTTGAATATTTATTGGTTTAATACAAACCTGTTGTATCTCCAATATTGAATGATTGCAATTTTATGTGGCAGCTAAATGTACATACATTCAACTCTAGCATGTGCATACACCACCAGGAACACAAATTGCTCAGCCATTTCAGCCCTATTTAAAGTAACACAATCCAGTGCGGATGTGTGTTTCATTATGGTGCATGATCTGAGTTGAGCAAATCTCTACCAGTTGATTTTGATCGTACAGTAAAATGAACTGAAATCAATGGGACAGTTTAAGTGTGAACAAAGAACAAAGCATGGAAAAGAGGAGCGCTTAAATCTCCTAAGGGAAAAAAGATGCAGAAGTGACAGCCAGGAGAGAGAGAGAGAGAGAGAGAGAGAGAGAGAGAGAGAGAGAGAGAGAGAGAGAGAGAGAGGGGGACTGACTGCTGTTAATTCAGACCGGCCCATTATTCAGACAGCTCAATAGTCCCAACATATTTCCCACTGGACCCAAAGTCCATTGGTCTTACGGTCAGTTATCCAGATAATACACCATGGATTTTTTTTCCCCTTAATATTTAATGTATTTTGACCTGCACACCATGTGGCTTTGTTTCAGCAAAAGACAAGGTTTGGCAAACGTAGAAAAAAAAAGCCATACAACTCTCATCTCTCATAACACAATTTTCTCTTTTCTTTTGATATTATTCTGAAATGTTTTGAAAGTGAGTGTCAAATATTCCATCATGCTGGGCGGAGCCAGCGGATATGAACCGCCAATAAGAGTATTCGGTAGGTTGTGGATGCCGGAAGGGATGTGTTGAGATTCTCCTGCCCCACCAACCGCACAAGGCCAATCAGACTCTTAACTATATGCTCGGGCCAATCATCTTCTGCGGTCAAAATTCCAACCGCATATTGATTGGTGCACCGCATATTTCCAGGGCTCTAGTCCATTTTGCTATGAATGGAGGGCGTCTGTGTACTCAGATTAATATATGGACTTACTCCCAATGGATGTCAAATCATCTCAATTATGACACTTGTGTTCAAAGTAGTATGTACACAAACTATCTGCTTTATGGTGAATGTCAGTACATTGTTTGGATGTCCAGACCAAAGCTTTACTGTTTTTGGTTCACTCTTATAGTGTTGTTTCCAATCGCAGCATGCAGCTGTTTGAAGAGAAACGCTCTAAATAAAAAAAAAAACACTGTACACAACCTGCTCAGCACCACACAGCAGACAGACACAGTAGGAGAACATAGTGGAGCATTTACCAGCTAAAGAAAGACTATTAGTGGTTGGTAGTGACTTAAAAAGAAAAGAGAATGAATATTGGATGTCCATACTCACACATTAACATGCCAAGGGCAAATGACAAAGCATAGGGGTTGGCAGAACACTTTGTGGTTCATCGTGTGAACAATAAAAATGTGTTTGAGTATTTGAGTCGAGGAAAAAATTCCTTTCAATCTCTTTTTTTTTATCAGATCATGCATCACTAGCACACAATTCCTGGGCACAGTGATGCCATTCAAGGAGGTGGAAAGATGAGAGGGCGTGCTCTATTGACCATACTAGGGGGAGAAGTGTGATACCTTAGCTCTCCCTTTCTGAGATTTTTCCCTCTGACAATGAGGTTCCCACACACGACGCATTGGGTTTTTTAGTCTCGAGACGCGCCTCCTCGCCTTTCACCATTCATCCTCCACTCTGATAAGGAGAGAGAGAGAGACTGAGAGAGAGATATAGAGAGAGTAGGAGGCTAAGAGTGAGAGGCATTAGGCTGAAATAAAAGCGAGATGAGTGAGCGGCAAAGGACAGACACTTGAAGAAGGCGGGGAATGAGAGATTACAGTGAAGCGTAGAGGGAGGAATGTGAGGAGTCAGTGTGAAGGCCAAGAAAAGAGGGATTGTGAGAGAAGAAAGGATGAATGAGAATGGCTGTTCGGTTGGTACGCAGGAGATCTGGGGATATCAAAAAGAAAGAGGAAGTCCAGACCTCAAACTATGCACTGGTGACACTACTATAGATCCAAAGGAACACACATTTAACCCTTATGCGGTGTTCGGGTCAAATGGACCCGCTTTATCTTTTTACTCAAAGAAAAAGTGTACAATCATACATTTTTCCAACCTGAATCTTCACGGCCTTAGCTTATTTTCTGTGAAGAATGTAAAGAAAAAACATAATTGAGTTTACATGCTACACCACCACACATGTACAGTATGTCCCTTATAAAGTGTTTGGGCTAATTTGACCCAAATACAGGTCAAATACACAGACAGACACACAGAAACATGCCTGCAAAGACAAAAACACACATATACACAAACACATTCACTCACAGAACCCCAACAACGAACACCAGCACCACAATTGTTCCTAAATGTATGCCACCAATTTCTCAATTATTGTGTATTTTGTTACACATATCTGTATCAGAAAAACAAGGGACGTGGCGCCCTTAGCTCAGTTGGTAGGGCATCCCCCCCATGGTCCAGCAGCTGACCCGGGTTCAATTCCCGCCCGCGGTCACTCTCTGCATGTCACTCCCCTCTCTGCCCTGTTTCACCTCTGTCTCTTCACACTGTCAAATAAAGCATGAAAAATGCCAAAAAATATCTTGAAAAAAATAAAAAAGGGACACCTCCATTGTTAAACGTTATATAGCAAGAAGAAAATGCAAACATTAATCAAAAACGTCATCTATATTGTTTGTAGTTGAGATAAAGGTCATACGTGTAAGTCATGTTTAAATGTACTGTATGCAGTGCTTAAAGGTGAAGTGAGCGATATATTTAAGTTAATATACGTATTAAATTGCTCTATATTCATACAGTGATCACTAATATAGTGTGCGCGTTTCATACCTCCGATCTCTCCGTCACCCGCTCTGCATGTAATCGGCAAATTGAATTGTTCAGGGATCCCGAAAGTATTATCCAATCAGAAGAAAGAACGCTACAAACTGGCACCCGTCTCACTGCCGGTGCACCCGCAGAGCAACAGATGGGTGAATGTTTAATGGCGGAGCAGGTAAAAATCCTTCCCAATGTCTGTTTTGATGGTTTTTATCATGTTTTATCACACTTATGGATCTGAGATGGTGCTAGATAACTCGCGGCTTGAAGACCGCAGTGCATTAATGTGGTGACGTAGGAAGAGGAAGGGGACTGCTAACTGCAGTAACTGACAGGAAGTTAGCTAAAAGAACCATTCCGCTTACAGCACCCTTACTGTCCTGGGTTAAATTGATCCTAACAGCACCATCTAAAAAGTAAACATAATACCAGGGTTAAACAACGGATAGGGAAACAAGCAATAGCCCAGAGGTATACTGTTTGTTGAACACTAAGTTTTTTAATTGGAAAAAGGTTTTAATGACATTTTGATTTACAAGCACATGCAAATGGGCTCACAATGTCAATTGGGTTACAATAGCCACAACTACCTTATAAACTAAGGTAAAAAAAAGTTAATTTTCTTCAGAAAACTCAAGGTCATTCAAGAGAATGAGCTGTTGAGTATTGTTCGCCACATCATGGTGGTCAGTGCCATGTCATGTTCAAAAACAGTTTGAAGGTTGTTCCTGATGCCTATGCGGAACAGCTTAAAGGGAGTTTTGAACAACAATGATGCTGACACGCAATACGAAAAGATTTAAAAGGTCTTCTGTACTAGATGTATCTCGCCTTCATCAGCAAATACAGCTTGAATAACGCATTTGGAAAGTGGTCAGTAAAGTGGTTTAATTCTTAGTAGACTGGGGTAGACCCAGAACACAATGGAGGAAGTAAACATCTACATCCCCGAGGAGGTCCTAACAGATTTCAGTGGAAACCATGCTCTGGCAAAAGGTCTGCTGCAACTAACTAAACTTCATCTGCTGACGGAGACAGTGTAACATTGTATGCTTTCATCAAATCATATGCTCTGTGTGCCAAACGTTTTAGCTGCATATCACAATACATCCATGGGCTTACCAACATGACTGCAAAGGGCTCCAGCAACATACCCATTATCCAGGCTACATGACAACCTGTGCACATTGTTAAGTATGTAACCATACATTTAACTGGTTTAGCATTTTGTTCCATGAACTGGCAAAATAACACTTAAGCCCTAGCATATGAAGCGTGTGCATATGCAGTAAATGAAAACTCTGAATTGCTCACTTGTGTGGATTAGACAAGTCAAAGTACTACTTCATGCAAACACTTCAGGGTCAGTAGGCCTCAGTAAATGGTATGTAAACTGAATCACAGACAGTTGTTTTAAGCAGTAGATTAACAGACATTGGAAGAGCTAATGAGTATCAATGTTTGGAGAACATCATTTGTTTATGTACAGATAGGATATGTATTTTAGACATAGCATCAATGGGTGGTGGTGATGCAAAACAACAGCAGTGTGCCGTCAGCAGACATCCGGGAAGAAGAAAGAAGTCTGCAAGCTGATGTAACAATGCTGGTTTTTAACAGTCGTATTAATGTTTTAGGAGGAAAGGAAATGTCTTTAGTTCTCAAGATGACACACTATTTATTTTGGTAAGAAATACTGAAGCTAGACTGAATTGTGTTATAAGAAAATTCCATAGGGTAAAGTATGCTCAAAGTCATGTGAACGCAAACAGTAGAGGACCACACTTCGCTTGACCTTTACTGGCATAATGTCCACATTGAAGACACACACACACACACACACACACACACACACACACACACACACACACACACACACACAGGCATGTGCACCCAGCCAAAGTAACATAAATGTAGGTGCACCCGCAAAATACACACACACACACACACACACACACACACACATGCACACAGAAGATCACACACTAGATAGCCTCTCCCCCCCACACACAAACTCACCACAGAATAGCAGTCCTTTTATTGAAGTGAATTAGTCTCCACAATGATGTCCTTTATTCCCGTGTGGAATGTGACTATTTTCAGGAGCGAGTACAGCCCCCTTTTTACTATTTTCACTCTTTAAAAACAATATCATCAATCACGGCAGGTGGGTGGCTGTCAGGGAGCAGGGAATGCCCCCCTGTAGCCGTCACATGGTGGCCATTATTGGGCTCATCATGGGGTTGGACATCGCAGGGTTATGACAGAGGACCAGGAATAGTGTGTCTATTGTCTCTGCAGGCAAGAGCCAACGTTGCTATCGATTAAGCCATCCACAAAACAAGGATTCCCAGACATGCCGTGTTCGCCCTTTTATTGGCATTCTAATGAAAGCTATAATAACGGTGAATAATGTTTGGACGTAAATATGAGCGGTGTAGAAACAGAAATCGACACAGCTAAAATGAAGAGGCACTATTGATCAAAAGAGCTAAAACTGTGTTTTACAGAGCAGTACCTGTGGGGTGCGGGATGAAGCAGGGAATAGCGTTTCTGATGAGCTGGCCGCAGCAGTGCGGCCACATTGCTTCTGTCATAAAAACTACAAATTTCATGTTTTTTTTTTCGACTAATGGCTGGGCTCAATGGAATATAAGGAAAAGGAAGTGCTTTCCCATCTGCTTGTCAGACGGTCAGTCACAAATCACCTTCAGACATCAATATGCTTTTTTACTATCTGCATGTGGCAAAGGCTGGCACAGCAGCTTCACTCGCTAATGAAGCCATTTACAACTTTGCAAAATGCTCTTGGAGGCATTACGGTTCTACGGAGCCCCTAAAGGGACATGGAGGGGGAAAAAAAATGTTGGTCGAGAAAAAAATAAAATAAATCAAACTCGAGATCTCGAGATCAAAGTCGAGATCTCGAGTTTAAAGTCGAGATCTTGAGTATAAAGTCGAGATCTCGAGTTCAAAGTCGAGATCTCGACTTTGCCTTCAAACCTCACTCACCGTCACCAATGGTCCATGCATCAAAGGCATATCAATTCATTTATGGGAAACCACACAACAGTGTCATGGAGGAGTACTTGGAACATTCTCTCTCACAGTAACACCAAACTACAACCTATTAGGCCTAAATCTAACGTTTATTATGCACATTGGAGAGAAAAGTGACAATGCTTCACTTCATTTTGGCGCACCATGGACAGAGAGCGGAGGTCTAATTGTCAACACACACACACAAACACACACACACACACACACACACACACACACACACACACACTTTATACTCGAGATCTCGACTTTAAACTCGAGATCTCGACTTTGATCTCGAGATCTCGACTTTGATCTCGAGACCTCGAGTTTGATTTTTTTTTTTTTTCAACCAACATTTTTTTTCCCTCCATGTTTTTTTTTTCTCTCAACCAAAAATGTTTTTTTTCCCTCCATGTCCCTTTAGGGGCTCCATACGCGCCGTAATAATAATAGGATTGAAGTCATGTCAGCAGCATGTTGAAGGAGTGGATCTTGTTAAAGTATGTCAAGTGTCTGCATGCTACTGTGAGCAGACTCTGGCCCATAATCCATCACTTCCACTTGCTTTGCTATTAACTCATATTAGGAAAATAGTGTAAAAGAAAGCACCAAGTTCAACAACCAAGTCAAGGACCATTTAGGCTGCATAATATTGCGCATGTTGGTGAGTTAGCAACCTTGATCATACATTAAAATGTGTAAATATTAAGGGAGCACAGTAGATGAGAATCTAATGTGACTGCTGCACACAAAACAAAAGCTGGAATTTAAGTATAAAGAACTAATACAAAGATTACAATGCATGTACTGGGCAATGCAACTACCATCTGAACCTGTTTAAGTCAGAAATGAAGTAAAGGCATTGGCATTGGATGGTGTCTCCACCTGAAGGTGTTATGTACTGTGTTAAAATATATTCTACTGCTTATTATACTCTCATCAAATCATAAAGAATGAACCTTGGAAGGTAAACAAAGCCAGCAAAGCTAAATCAAAGCAGTGTGACTGCTTCTGGTGGCTGTGGAAAAAAGGCTGTGCAAACAGATGGGGTTTCAACGGTGGAAGCCAGAATAGCTCGTTAGGACATATTGCATGATTAGGTTGTTTATATAATCAGGAGTAAGCCCAGATGAAAATAAAGTTAGTTTGAAGTGTCTATAAGGAGTAGAAAATGAAAGGAAATCAGCTAAAGAAAATACGCGGATAGTTCCATTGATCACTAAGCAAGCTCTTTTTACATGTTTCCATGGTAACATGATGATAGCATATTAGGACATATATCAGGATTCAATCATTTAATACAGCATAGCGAACCATAAGTAGCCACTGAAAAATGATCTCTAAAGGTCTCCTTACTATTGTACATATAGTTTTAAGACGCTCCATAAAGGTAACTCATCATTTGCCCATCTGTTGTGAGGTTGAATAACATTTTCAAAGGGCTAGGTTGCGTCAAAATCAAATCATGAGGACATTTAAAAAATGTATGCAATATATGTGAAGCAGTAGGCGTACTTGTTTACCATCTGATTCATTGAGCATAACCTTTGTAACAATACTAATACATTTATCTTATATAGAGCTTTTCAAGGTACTCAAATAATCTTTATAATAAAATGAGTACACAAGCAAATTAAAAACAGGTGTAGCAATAAAGCCAACACACAATAAACAAAAGCAAAGACAAGTATAATGAAAGCAAGGAAAACATTAAACAGCATACAAGCAGGTGCAATGTTAATATGTAATGTAAATATTTAGGCTTGGAATTCCATTCCTTGCTTTTTTCATTAATGGACACTGGAGATCCTGCCACCCCTATGCAGAGTATGATAACGTGTATGACTGGGTGAACCTCATAATGGGTGCTGCCTTTTTCTTGGGGTGTGTGTGTGTGTGTGTGTGTGTGTGTGTGTCTATCCCTGCCACCACCAGCATCCAGCAGCGGGGTATCAGGGGGAAACCAGATGTGTGTGATTTATGGAGTGGCAGAAGCTGAACCCTAGCAACATGTTAGACATTATTAACCACAGATGGGAGCCCGCGTTCGCACCCCAACAGCGCTTCGCACACATCAGGACTTCCAACGGTTCCCCCCCTCTTTCATCTCTTTACTCGTTGCGCCCACATATGTGTGCAAGCCGGGGCCGTTCAACTATGGTGTCTCACCCTGCCCTGACCTTGGCTGTTGACTTCTTCCAAACGAGATCTTTCCAGCAGTTGGGACGGCCAAGGCGGCTTGGTGCCAAATGGCTTCGGTGAAAAAGACCTGGCAGACAGGTAAATTAAGGTAAGGCTGGTGGATTTTTTTGGGGGGTAGGACCCATGTTTCACATACACTAAGCACACTGAACAATGATTAACTAACATAGATATAATGGTGAGTTGAAGGGCAGATGATATTCATGGCCTCTTTGGACCACCCTTACCCCCTTAGGGACGACCCCCGAGCCCCCCAATGTTTGCGCCTCATTCATTGTAATGGAGCTTTTCCCCCAAGAACCAGAAGTTCTTTGGAGGGAAGAGGGCAGGAAATAGTCACTCAGAAAACTGTCAACAGACCTGATTAATGTGTTTGCTCCCCCAGGGCAACCTTCCCAGCTTCTATGCATCAATCCATCCATACATCCATCCATTCTTCCGGTAGCTACCCATCCTGAGGCCTCCTATCCATTAATCTGTATGTCAATCCTTCTTTACGTAACTGCTAGCAGGAAAGGTATACATTCATAACGTCTGATACCCAATACCCCATTGATTTCCCTTCCCTCCAGGCCCATCCCTGGCTCTTCTTTAAGTGGTTTGCCGTACTGTATATTTAAGATCACTAGACTTTAACAGCTAGCCGTTAAAAATAGATTGTACATTTCTGCTTAACAGGTATAAATGACAGTGGGGTATTCACCTTTAGCTTACACTTATGCATTTTTAATTGCGGACTAGAGTTGTTTTCGGTCGACGCGGGCAGCTACAGTGAATCAGTTCAGGAAAATAGCTAATGCACTAAGAATACAGCATGAAAGGTTCGGTGCTCTGGGGAGAAATAAACTCCATGTCCAATGAAAAAGCAGGGCCCGCATTTAGCTGCTAGCTGGCAGCACTAGCAGTGTGAGAACCCGTTGACCTCATTTTCTCCAATTAGTCTTGCCAGGTGTACAACAACCCTCAAAGTCAATACAAGAGCAACGAGTCAGCCCTTTGTGAGTGTTATGGTTAGTACAGTAGTGCTTTTAATAACCTGAAATAGTGTGTCATAATTCTGAATTTTCAAATCAAAGTTTCAGGGTTTTTTTCTTCCATGATGGCAAACTGGTGTGGAGGTGATTGATTCACTGCTGCTGCCCCACAACCTACTGTAAACTCTCTGGGATTGTATTTGACAGCCTTTGTTTGTGCTCCTGTGCTGGAATACTATTCTGCCAAATTTGAAATTGCTTATTGAATCAGATGAGGTCCAGATTGAAACACTTTCAAGCTAAGACACAAATATGTGTAGCCAGCTTTTGTTTGCCAGCTTTTGTTGACGGCTGACTGAACACAGTAAAAAGTGCTGGGTTAAAAAACAACCCAACCATAACCCAGCTCCTGGGTCAATATTGGACAGAACACGTGCTGAGTTGAATTAACCCAAGTGCTGGGTTACAGTTTTTAACCCATAAACTGGGTTATTCATTTGACCCAACCTATTGGGTTAAATTAACCCTATGCTGGGCTATAACTACCCATACACTGGGTTATTCATTTGACCCAACCTATTGGGTTAAATTAAACCTATGCTGGGTTAAATACTACCCATAAACTGGGTTATTTCTTATGTCAATCAATATATTATAAATATAACGGTTAATGTTAGGTTATCTAGCCAATACACTATTTGTGCAGAAGGACAAGAGGCCGCCACACATTAAATTGTCAAATTAAAAATAACTTGTGATGTATTCGGCAGAGCCCTGAAAGTAGCTCTGGTAGTAGCTAATGAGCTAAAGTTAAATATGTAGTTAGCCTACATTCTCACAGACTAAACCACTGATTTCAGTTTCTATCTTTGCTTGTTTTTATTACTTACAATAAACTGGTCTCAAGAGCATGCTGTTAACACAACGTTACAAATATATATATGAAGGTAATTAACACAAATATAGGTATTTATATTCACAGTAACCTACCATAAAATCCTGTCGTGTCATGTCCGACCAAAAGATCCAGAAAGTTTGACGATGAGATGGAGGAGCGGGAAAATTAATGAACCAACAGCTGGGTCAAAATAACCCAACCAGATGTTCAACTGCGATTTAACCCCTCACTGCCCCATTTACCCAGCAGAATAACCCAGCAGTGTGTTTAAAATGCCCCAAACAACCCAGCACTTTGACCCAACATAAATAACCCAGCAATGTGTTTACAAAAACAACCCAACCCAAGACAGCACTTTTTAGTGTGAAGGCTGAAGCAGTACAGTTTGGTGCAGCAACCTGTAGCTACAACCTGAACATCAGAATAAACTTTTGATTCATAGAACATTTAAATCCATAAACTTACATGTACATTATCAATGTCATACTCCATATAATTTGCTATGCAAATAATTGCTTAAAGGTGCTGTAAGCGGAATGGTTCTTTTAGCTAACTTTCTGTCAGTTACTGCAGTTAGCAGTCCCCTTGCTCGTCCCTACGTCACCACATTAATGCACTGCGGTCTTCAAGCAGCAAGTTATCTAGCATCATAAGTGTGATAAAACATGATAAAAACCATCAAAACAGACATTGGGAAGGATTTTCACCATGAAATCAGTAAACTGACTCACTAATATATGTTATACAGCGATATTTTCAAGATAACGTTAAGCCATTATACGCTACAAAATCAGTCCAAGAAAGGCTGATCGAACACAACTCCTGAATGTATTGGATTGTGTGTGAGGTTCAAAGCTCATGATTAATCTTGTAAGAGTAGGTTGTGTAATTTCAAAAGTTACACTATCTTAGTTTATATGAAATGTACTGAAGTCAATGTGATGTGATATGTTTCATAATGCATGTGATCTTGAGTTATCTCTTTTTTCCATTGACTGAGGGTTGGTATAGTACGGACAAGCGCCTGTAGAGTGTCCCAGATAACAGACTACATTTCATTTTTCGCCGTGATGGAATTATTTGCTATCTACAATACTACAGCTGATAGAATCTACTTTCATATTAACTGGCACATGTGACGGTCAGCACCAGCTGTAAATGTAACTGAAGTCTAAAACCTAAATAGTATATCCGTGTATGTTTGTACAAATACATTGAATAAATGTACAATAAGACTTTTGTTAGGAGCAGAGTTGAGCAGTTTTACAGTCCAGGGCTATATATGTATATCCCAACGTACTCAGGATTATTGAACATCCTCATACAGAACTAGCATTCTTGCCTTTTTTTTTGGTTTTCAGTGCATATTCCAAAACAACTTTATTTCCAGACCGAATTACATCAAATGTCACAGTTGCTGTCTTTTCCAGGTGGAAATCCCATCTGTGATAGAGTTAAAATGGAGCCTGTTTGCCTCTGGTCAGGGCTAAACCAATCAGGATCTAAATTAAGTATCAGAACACTATAGTCTTCCGTCCATCAGCCAAATATCCATGCATCTATAAATTGGACTGTCCATTCTTCTGTCAGTTAGAGGGAATGACCAGAGACACCACGACTCAATTGCTTCACTGTGCAATGGTGCCAAGATCACTTTGTTGCTTTCCTTCACCATGCCCCCAATATAGTATATACTCCTTTATTCAAACATGTGGTCCCATTGAGATAGAGATCTCTTTTCCAGGAGAGACCTGTGTACAATACAATATAAAAATAAAAGAAACACATACAATCAATACAGTTTGACACGCAATACCTCACAGACAAATATTTCATTATCAACTCAACAAGGCAATTACAAGTGTGACTATAATGACATATGAGCAACCCTGTAAATTGTTCACATGAGATAAGAGAACCTAACTTCATATGTGCTGGTAGTTCATTCCACTTGAATGCAGCAAACAAGGTACAGCTGTTAAAATATCCTTTGACCTGACATTGTAAGTGCAATATTTAAGAGTGAGCAGAAATCAGAGGTACAGAGGCAGTTTTTTTTTTAACCTATTAAATAATCAACATGCATTAATGCTCTCGTATTGTGGTTAAGGACATCCATCTTAACTTTTTATATAAGGTGCGATGGAGAGTGAGATGTATCACCTGTGACCATACGCAGTGCACTTGTACGAAGTCAAGCGGTTTGATGTTGGAGAGGGAGGGAGAAGCATGTGTAAATACAATGTCACTAAGTAGACAAAATGGTGGATTGTGCAATGGTTTTTCGGTTCACACCGGATATGTTGGGAGTGAAATGTATGCCTCCTCACATGTAAAGATACAGATGTAAAGAATCAGAAGAAGGAGCACACAGTCTTGTCCAACACAGAGTGGAGTGTGTGAGGTTTTAAAGAGGGGAGAGAGACAGACAAGAGACAGAGAGAGAGAGAGAGAGAGAGAGAGAGAGAGAGAAAGAGCAAGGGAAACTGACTAGGGCTCAGACTGAGTTGACAGGTGTAATTGAATCTAAATAGTGAGAGAGTGACGTTTGACTGACAGCAGCTTAAACCTTCCCCGACGACCCCCTTCCCCTCCTAGACTGCCACACTAACCCGAGATACACAACGCTCTCTTTTGATCCCACTGCAAATAGCAACCAAAATAAAATAGGAGTGAAAATATGACATGCCACCTCAAGGCTTGGACCCTTGTCCTTTTTTGTTTGCTTCATTCTATGACCATTTCAACCTCTGTCTATGGCAGAAAAGAGTATAATGTCTGATTGACTTTGTCTTAAAAAGGTGCACTGCGTAATATCAGAGTGTTTAGCGGCATGTAGTGGTGAAAGTTCTAGATTGCAACGCTCCCTTGCAAACCCTTACCTTTGGGAGAATTGATAAGCCAGGGTGGTTTTCAGGGAAAACAAGTTAGTAACTACAGATGGCATCACCCACCACCGCCTCAAGTCTTTCTTTAATGTCTAGTGATGAGGTGAAGATGGGTTAAGGTATTCATTTGATTGTACTTCTTCTTCGTCTTCCAACAGTTGCATTTGCCCAGGACGCCCACTATGTATGTAAAAATGTGTAACGCGCCCCACACACATCCTGCGTCTACCTCTGGAGCGCGTCGCCTTACCTTACTGCTGCCTCTCTCAGACTTTTCTCGGACACACATGCAACGTCTCAGCAGCTGCTGCTGCTGCAGCGCTGCTTCTAAAAGCCCTATCTTTCTACATAGAGTTTTCATAGTTAATTCCCATTAAAAATGAGGTTATTTCATGTCATCTATGATGCATATGATTTATATTGAGTCTGGACAGTAATCCGTGCGCCCCATTGCCATTTTTTTTCTTTTTTTTTGCCATGTTTTCGCTTGTTGGAAGTTTTATTTTGAAGGGGACACACCAGGAAATGGTGAAACTACAGCGAAAGCTGCCAGTATGAAGTTAATATTACTCTCAGCAGAGTATTTCAAAAATCACGTTACTGATTTATACGGGAGAGAGAGAGGGGGGTGTGGTCGGGGAAGAAGAAGGCGGTAGACACAGATAGAGCAACGGAAAACTGTCATGATCTTTTTTATTTCTTCACTATATTGGATCTCTATATGTGTCATTTATCCAAAAATGAAATGCCAGAACTAATTGAAAATTAGGTTTTAAATCCCTCGGATTTTGATTGCACAATTAAATCGTGAAATAAAGGGATTATTCGCGTATACGACTGATGGATGTTTTATTTTGAAATAAACACACCGGGTAAACGTGTAACTAGAGTGAATGCTGCTGGTATGACTATCAGCAGAGTATTTCTCTATCAGTTAAAGCACAGAGACGCGAGAGAGACGCGCTGCTCTCAGAAAAAAAATAGGCGAGCCTCCTGAGGTGAAGGGGAGCGTCGCTGCAGACGTGCCTCCGACGCGCCTCAGCAGTGCGTCTGAGGTTGGATGTGTGCTCGCTCTACGTTGATTTCACAGTCTGTGACAAAAAGTCAGACGCAGACGCGAGGTAGACGCGCAGTAGAGGTAAGATGTGTGTGGGGCGCGTAAGGCCATTAAGTGTGTCCGTTCTGTGCTACTGTGTAAACATGGTGGTGCAGCATGGCAGACTCATCGCCCTACTCCTATGTAGATATCAAAGGATCAACCTAAGGTAATGAAAAAATAATAATTTGAAGGCAATTTCTACCAAGTCTGTTCTTTAAAATGCCAAATTATTGTAAACACTGCACCTTTAGGAGCAACATCAACAACATTGTCAAACAAACAAGCTGACGTTGCCTCATGGCTTTTCTCTGCACATGTTCATCAGGTTTTAAATGTAAACTTGGACAGCAGTATGCCTCCTCTTCAGCAAATGCAGCCTGACAAAAACAATCACCAGACGCTAAAGTAAGCAGTAACGCATTATCCATCCTATCGTGGGTGTCTAAAGAGTATGAGTATACCTAGTGTTTCTGCGAGTGGGGTAAGAGAGGAAGACAATCGCCATGGCAACAGAATTAACACACACATGCACACGGCCCACACACAAACACCATTGGATCTAATTAGCCAGAAAGCTGACAAATAGATGCTAACACTGGTAATGGCTAGACACGAGAGGAACAGACGGTTTGGAAATGGCAAAGCTTCAATCTAGTTTGATCCGCCTCCTGTTCCATCTCTCTCTCCGCTTCTTTCTCGCTTCAGTGTCAGCGTATACCACCAACGTGGTAAACATGGCTGTTATGAAAGCCTTTTAAAAAGACCTCAATTTTTAGGATGTGTACTGACGTATGCCAGTCATGCAATAGAGCACAGGAAACAGGTATGGTACATTAGCAGTAGTGTAAGGTCCATTAGTACCTGGGAGGCAGAAAAAAAACATAAAAAACATCATGCTCTAGAATGAATTGGTATTTTGTAACTGTGCTGCTGACCTGTTGAGCATTTTATTTTTGTAGACTAACTTAAAACCGTCTCTCTTGGTAATATCTGTACCACGATGAATACAATGGGACATACATGTTACAGTTTATGTTGCACAGCTACTAAGATCAACATATAAGGAAACATGTGAAATAAAAACATTCACTGCAAAGGCAAAAGACAACATTTTTACAGAGTTCTTTAATTTCCTTTTAAACCTATGTACTGCAGCTTTTTTTTTCTACATCAATGGGGGTAAGTCAGTTTTAGTCATTTGGAGTGATTATGTTATGTTGCCCAAGAGGACAGTGTTTAACTGAGATCATGTGAGGTGCAGGTTCAATTCATGCGTCTGGGTCATCCAGATGGAACAATAGTAGATACTTTAGGAGGATAAAGGAACCAGAGGCTGCATACAATAAGGGGTAGCATCAACATAAAAAATACCTCATAGACATTATTGTCATGTACAATATAGGATTTCAGTTGTTTGCTTGTAATTATTTGCTCTTCTCCGATTTGTAGAACTGTCAGAAATAGTAATTATGGACTGAATTAACAGTTTACTTAAAGATCTCTGTACCCTTTGATGTTTGATAGTGTTGCATGCTAGCTGTGTTATGAAGTCTAAGATGCCTAATAATGTTTATTCAGAGTTTGATGTGACAGTTTTGGTTTATGTTGCCTATCATGGTGTTTCTCATTAGCGTGACTATGCTGTATAATGGGGGACATTTGTGTGATATTTGAGAAAGTTGCTATATTGGTATTGTGTTTCATGAAGTGTATGCATGTAAGAATGTATTAAATGTATGGAATATCATATACATATAATATAATTGATAGAAAAAATATCTTTCACAGTTTACTATTCATTAGTTATCATGGAGGATCATTGATGATTCATTTTGATTAGCTAGTTCTCCAGTTTGCATTTGTTGTTAATACTGGCAGAAGACTAAAATGTATTATTTCCCCCTTAACCTTTGAAGGAAAAAATAAATGTAATCGACCTGACAAACCCATCAAACCTCCAGCTAAACCAACTGTCTTTGTACGAGAGAGCAACTGATGTGAACTTTAAAAAACAAAAAAATACTAAGATAGAAGATCTCTCTAAAAGGAGTGGAGTGCATCCTCTGTTGTCTTAAGTCGTATTTGAGTCGAGGCAGACATTGAGGCAGAAAAATACAAATAATTCAACTGTGACATTATACCGATGATTGCTGAATGGAAAATGTTGGGAGAGATATTTTAAGTTATCCATTTTCCAGATTTGAAAAACTGGTACTTAAGGTTTTCTATATTAATATTATTGCCTATGCATGGGACCTTACCATTATTTGGATCTTGATCTGCCTATATGTGTGCTGTTAGGGGTGCTTTCTGGTCCTTTCTGGAAGCACCAAGCTCTGTTCGCACAGTTTTCTACAGAACATTTTATTCAAATGTATTGTCCGTGGATCCTCACCTATACACCAGCCAAGGTGTGAAGCAGATTGTATAAGCAGTTGCCGAGTTATTTGAAAGAAAAACTTAAAGATGCACTACAGGATCTTTTTGGACACCTAAAGGTAGATAGTATGCTATAAAACACAACATTTGACCTTTTTTAGCATCTAATGAAGTTGGTTTGGATAACATTTTCCTATTGACATATTAATCATAAAGAAAGCAATGTTAGCATACCTTTTTGAGCCATGTTTTGGTCACATTTAGCCCAGGTGCTGCGTAGCTAGTTTACAGTGGGTTAAATCAGAGATTTCCTACAGGTAAACAATTAAATGTGATTGCTACAGCTGGAAAATAGGTTGTTGCGGGAAGTTAAAACCCTTAAAAATCAACCAGAACAATTAGAAAGAGGATTAAAAGTGTTATAGTAGGTACTTCATAGGAACGGCAGGTAAATGGACTTGTATAGCGCTATATCTCCGTTTATCACAGACTCAAAGCGCTTTACATTGTTTTGTTTTTTTTTGTACACATTCACCCAGTCACACACACATTCATACACCGATAGCAGCAGCTACCACGCAGGGTAGGCTTAGCACTAGGGTGCTAAGCTAACTAAGCTTACTATCGGGAGCAATTCGGGGTTCAGTGACTTGCCCAGGGACACTTCGACATGTGGCGGGGAGACGGGGGATCGAACCTCCGACCCTGCACACCAGAGGCGAACGTCCTACCCACTCCGCCACTGCCGCCCCGGCAGGGATCTGTGAAAATTCTCCCTGGATTTGTCTCTGAGCACCACCTATCACATTCCACAATATAATTTGATGAATCACTTTTAATGTTGTTAAAAAAACACTTGTTGTGGATTTAACTTTCACGTCACATTGATTGTATTCTAGTGGCTATGGCCAAAATGACTTTCACTTAGATTGGATCACGTACGTTTTAAGGCCGTCACAATTGAGGGTAAGTGTGGCAAATTTTTTCCACACGCTTGATGCCAGACGTTGCTGTTAGCCCCCTCACAGCCAAGGGCAGTAAGCTTCTTTGTGGAGCCTCCATCTTGCACCAAAGCAGTTACAGGTCTTTGCAGAGAACCAACACTTCTGCAATCAACGCTCTTTTGTGATGAATAATGCTATCCAAACTGCTTCACCCCCTGACATTTTCTTTCTTTAATCCCTTCCGAGGAGAAAAGTAACATCGCTCGTTTTTCTTGGAACAGTCTTCATACAGTATAATGACCATAATTAACATGCCATTGTTGCTTATTTTGGGATCGATTGTCATGGCAACAGGTTTGCCTAAGCTGGCTATTGAGTGGGCAGTTCTCCAGACCCCGAAGCATGCAGCCCAGTAATCTATGTGAAGAACTGAGGGCTTGTGACGGATAGGGGAAGAGAGAGAGACAGCCTGAGGAAAACTGAGAAAAGTAGACATCTATAGGACACGGAAAGACCATGGTAAAGAGAAGGGACTACATAATAATAAGGGTGAACAAAGACAAAACCTTCATGCTCCATTCACTGGGATGAAGATGTTTGCTGCATGGTGGCCCTACATCTTTCTGTAATCTACAACTCAACAATACAAATGCACATTCTTTTTCACATACAATATTACAGCTCAAACGTGACCACAATGCAAATGAGTATATAGAAAAAACTGTTAATGGTTATTAAGATAGAAAAACAAATTAAGATAGCAAACAGCTTAAGAACCTGTGATTCGTAACAACTACACATTTTCATATGTATGGATCCTTCTGTGTATCATCACCAGATAATAGAAAACATGCATGCATGTTAACCAATGATGACTTCTGAGTCATTAACATTGTCTGTTATCTTGGTGAAGATGCCACCTTTTGATATTGCAAGCCACAGCATGTTTTAGATCCTGGCAACCTGGCAACTTAAGTGTTCTTTCACTCTAAGGATTGCTACTGCAATCAGTGTCAATTATTATAAAAAAAAAGACACAAGGTATGAAGCTAATTATAATTCTTAATAGAAAAACTATCTAGCTGCAGGCCCTACCATTCGATCTGTGCTGTGTGATCAGTGGGACAACAAAACTAAATATTATTATTAATGTTGCCAGGTGCATCTCAAAACCCAATTTGCTGTCAGTTGTCATTTCAGCGATCGATGCAATTTCAATGATAGATGCAAGCCTCATCCACCCCATTCACCTCCAGTCCTCATCACATCCTCATCAGTATCATCCAGACCTTCAGCACTTCACCGCCACCAGTGTCTACTCTCCATCAATTTCAAGATTCTGCTCCTCACCTTCAAGGCCCTCCACAACCTCGCCCCTCCATACATCTGTGAACTTCTGCACACCAACACACCCACCCGCACTCTCCGGTCCTCCTCTTCCATTCAACTAACTGTTCCACCCGCCCGCCTGGTCACCATGGGGTCCAGGGCACTCAGCCGATCTGCCCCCCACCTCTGGAACACCCTCCCACCTGGCATCCGTAACTCTGACACTCTCTCAGCTTTTAAGTCCCGTCTAAAAACACATTTTTTTAAACTGACATATTCAATCTAGTTCATTGTCTCCCACCCATTTCACCCCACTTGGGTAAATTGTTTCAATGTATCTTGTTCTTGTGTTTTTAATGATTGTTGATTTTGTTTTTTAAACACTGCCCTGTAAGGTGACCTTGAGTGCTATGAAAGGCGCCCTCAAATAAAATTAATTAATTATTATTATTATTATTATTATTATCAAAACCCTTCAGATGACTTTGCAATTTGCTTTTTACTATATTTAAAGGAATGGTTCACCCAGGCAGAACCAACGTTATATCATTATATAATCACTATTAAAATATAACGAATGAGTTTGTTTTCTTCCCTTTTCCTCAGTCTTCCCTTGGCCCAGCTGTCCTGTTAATCCTAAATGTACCATGTGTGATGTCACACATGGGAAAATGTAGGGTGAGACAGTGAGACCATAAAACACTCCTTCTGTCTTTTCTCAGGATAGGATGAACTGATTTCTAAAAATGTTGCACATTTGTACTACATAGGATCTCAGAGTTCAGTACACTTTCATATTTCCACTGGTGAAGAAGGTATTTATTTATTTATTTATTTATTTCTTTCGGACAATTTCACACAATACACAATTATCTCTTTCACATCATAAATCTTATTATTTTCCGAAGGGTGCGGAGACCTAAGGCTTATCGAGTCCCGCCCCCAATATTATTTAACAATAAGGAATGCAACACAATGCTCATTATGCGATAACTATATTGCAGATACGTGCAGAGCTACAAACATTACATACAGTGTCTTTACTCGCCTGGTTTTGATCTGAACAGTTTGATCCAGCAATAACAACAACAGCAACTAAACACATATCACAGTGTTTTGAACAGTAATAGCCTGATCCCTTTGGACTTCACAGCATCCTGGTAAAGACTTGATGAATCCACTCACTAAATGAGACTCATTATGTGTCTGGCTTTCACTTAGCCTAGCATTGATCTTCGCACTGACAGTTGCATGAGGACGAAAACAGGACTGAGGAAGTGATGGTGGTAGAACAACAACCATGGAAGGCAGTGGTGTACCTTCAGAATGCAGATTTAAGAGCGGGTGTGTGTGTTTGCCACTGTGAGTAAGTGTAGAGTGAGAGAGGCCAGGACTGACAGCGTATATTGTGGTCAAGAATGTGTGTTTTCCATTGCCTGCATATGTTTGTTTGAAGCCCTATAAATGCTTGCGGAGTCAGAATGCGCCACAGGACGTAGTGAATAAATCATGAGCTCTTCTCTGACCGCTCCAAGAAGAACATTTATCCATTTCGCTCCTTCAAGCTCATATGTGCTAAACCTCCTCCCAACAGACATGGGGAATAACAATGAAGTTGTGAGCCAGCACAGAGAGTATACAAGAACCAATTAAGTCACATAAATAAGACATAGCATTGGCTTAATCAGATACTTATGTGCAGGAGATAGCCCAAAGGTTCTCCCCCCCTTTTTTATTTGGTCTGCAGGTCTGTCGTAAATTTGATCTCTGTAAAGATTTGCTTTGACCAAAGGGGAGTTCTGCTTTGATGTGTGGTCTTCACCGGGTCTGTTTAATCCATGTCGATTTTATTAGCCTCCCGGCGAGTTATATCTTGATGCCTGCCCGCATTCCTTGTTTTGACCCTGTATGGGTGTGTGTGTGTGTGTGCATTTGTAGGTGTGTGTCAAATACAGAAGATGAATAAAATGCAGTCTTTCATCCAGTGATACAGTGTTTTGTCAAAAGTTGATACTCCGAACAAATAATTTGCTGTCTTAATTTCCATGACATAAACTAAACACATATTTTTCTGTCAGACATGTTAGCTAATGGTATGAATTACTTGAAGGTAAAAGTGTGACAGATTTATGGACAGAAAATTAAGAAAAGGAAGAAATGTTTGAACATTCACACTCAAAGCCATACAACACAGACATACAGGGAGCAGAGTCAGCTTCTTATAGCTACTTTTCACTCCTGCTTGCACTTTTTCCCCATAGATTCAAACTGTGCTCTAATTTAGAGACAGCTGTCCCAGGGTATTGGAAACAACATTTAGCAAACACTTTGTGTTAATGTCATCTGACATTGGGAGCCATAAACACAATGAAGTGCCTTCATTCCTGCTTCTGCTGCTAAAACCGTAGTGTTTATTAATGCAACTGTGCTGGGCCAGGGATTTACATCAAGTCGGATCTGTGAGTGCAATTGCTTTATGCGAGGAGCCATCAGTGCGCAGTATATCCTTGTAAATTACGCTAGCAATTAGCATTAGCACAAAACGCTCTTATTGATTATAGCTGCTTCCAGTGCCCTGCAGGCGAAGAAGTACCTATTGCTGCTTTGAGACAGATAGACAGATATACACAGACCTATCCCACAGAATGCACTCAAATGATTTACATCTGCCAAAAAAAGAAAAAGCTTTGTGGAGGCAGCTAACACATAATGCCAACATTTAGTGTAATTAACCAGAGGTGGTTAATCTTTTCATGTGTAAATACATTGACATGAAACAAACATAATGAATAGCATTTCTCAAACATAAGGTTGAATAAGGGCATGTTAATTTGCCAGAGCTGAGCAATTAGATGGAACACAACGCTAATTACATCACTCCAGTCCTTTGGGATATGATAATGCACTATGCTGAAAAGCATTACATGGCTAGGCACTACGCATTTGTGATTTCAAGTGACTGTTAATTATTCATTTTATATATATTTTTTTAACAGTGTCCAACTACAGTAGGAGTGTGGCCAACAGCCGGCTCCCCAACCTGCACTATCTGTAAGAGGGATCCAGACACATGAGATTGAAGCTGCTTAATTAGAAAAAGAGACACCCATGGATGATAAAATAAATGAGACAATAAATCAGGGTTTGTGTGTATTTTCTGAAATTGCCTGTGTGTGTAAATAGGACTAAATTAAATATAGGCAGACCATGACTGTCACTCAGGAGAGGTTCCCTTTAAGGCAAGACACTGAAGGCGATTAGGGTAACATTATATGGTATATGTCAAGGCGCTTTATTATGTCCATTTGTTTTATTGCATTTTTTTCTGAAATGTTCTAAACATATGCAAATTTGGCAAAATCAAACTAATGATACAGTAGGCCTGTATACATCTGCATCTAAAATGTTCTAGTTTTAAGATAAAGCCAGAGTTTAAATCTCTTTTTCATTGTTTAAAACATGTTAGTGTCCTAAGTTTATACAGAACAGATTTTGACTACTGCCTTTTTACATTTTTTAAATAAAACAATATTGTACAGGTCTTAAAAAATGCATTTTTCACCTATGTGGAGATAATGCCCGTTAAAGGAGGTTGTATAGGACAGATATGCAGATGCAAACAGACAAAGTTTTGTCAAATTAAAACCTAAATGTACATTTTGGACATTTGATAAATAGTAGTATGAAAGAGAACATATATCCAAACATCGCATAATGGACCAATGCTTAAACAATTTGTTGGCCTGCAGTGTCCTGCCTTAAAATAAACTGTTATGGAAAAAATCAAGAAAAAGGGGAAGGGTCTTCATGCATATCCCTAGTTGATGTGACATGACCTTGTCCGACAAATAGTTATGATGACGGGGCTTAGTGCCGCACACCAAAACACCAGGGGGGCCTTTTCTCAAATCAGGTAGTGATGAAAACCGTCCTGACTTAAAGTGCTTTTGAAAGCCAAGGCCAAAGGGGTCTAAATACTGCAGCTAATATAATTAAACCAAGTTCACACAGGTCCTGAGCCCCCCTGGGCTTGGGGTCAGCTTCCCAGCCCAGGGAATGTCTCTATTCTTTTGGCTGCAGAGGAGAGCTGAGAGCCCCCTGAACAGTCTTACGGCCCCCCACCCCCTTTTAAGGCTTACACTTTTCCATTTAACCCAGTTACCAGGGGGTTTGGGAATGGGAAAGGAGGGTCATAGCGGGCCTTGTGCTGGAGGAGGAATGAGAGGCGCTATGGGGCTAAGTGTTGTGAAATGGAAGGTGGTGGTGGTGGTGGGGGAGAGTGAAGCAATCCCAGCCGTGAAGTTCCACAGGATCAGGACCCAGGGTCTGACCCCTGAACCTGTGAGTATGCAGATTGGGTCTGTCAGGGGTCAACATGGAAGCTAAGCAGGGGGGGCCAAACT